>OU015493.1:99402516-99437516 GCA_907164885.2 Dolomedes plantarius
TGTCATTATCCTAATGAGATAACCACTTAGAAATGATTTATAGGAATTTTATTTCAATTTACTAATTAGTTTATCACCGCTACTTGTAAAACGTTAAGGAATTTGACTCCTGACACCCACTAACATTGGATTGAACTACTGTCAAAACATAAAACTTAAAGACTGACAAAATTGCCTGTTCTTGTATCATACATGGATGCTTTATTTTATGATGAGCTTTAAAAGTAATTTTATTCCTTTTCTATCTTCCTCAATAACATGAACATCTTCCTCCGATCTGAAGCATTTATAACACCCATCTCTTTCTTGTCCTTGCCGAAGAATTTGACGCAAAGCTTTTATCAAATTTAAATGGGATCATTGATTTGTATTACTGTTGAAACAGCTATGTTTATTTATTGGATAATTGTTCACTATGGTCAATGCAAAGTGGTCTAGTGATAACGCTTTTTTTGTAAAATTCCTGAATACCACCCTATTTAAAGTTCTGCGATGTTTTAACTTGTATGCATTATGTTATTATGTGATATACACTATCTGGCAAAAAGTATCCGGACACGCCCCTAAAGAAGTGGATCTGGCAAGTGCGTAACCGAAACCTATAAAAGTGTCGGTAGTGGTTTGTCAGGTCATATTTATTCGTTTGTGAGACAATGAGTAAGTCAAAGGAGCTTAGTGACTTTGATCGTGGCATTATAGTGGGATGCCACTTTTGTGGGAAATCAGTTCGTGAAATTTCGGACATTCTACAGAAGCCAAAATCCACCGTGAGTGATGTAATTGTGAAGTGGAAACGTCGAGGCAGTAAAACTGCAGTGGCAGGCCGAAAAAAATTAGTGAACGCAGCCGTAGAACTCTAAAAAGGGTAGTGAAACAAAATCGCAAGTCCTCGCTGATTGAAATCACTCAGGAGTTCCAAAGTTCATCAAGCGTTAGTGCTAGCAGCAGGACTGTTCGCAAAGGAGGACCAACATGATATTAATATATGCCTCAGGACTCTCCGAGTCCGTACCACTGGGCGTCCGGATACTTTTGGCCAAATAGTGTATATATAAGTGTGTGTATGTGTTTGTGTGTTTAATGATAATGACGGAAGTATTGAAAAAGATATACGGTGAAGCTTCTTTAGACGACCACCTCTCTCAACGGTTATATTTTGTTCAGAACCGACTAAAAACTCCATAGAGCCAATGTTAGGAAAGAAACCCCTTTTCAACTGCCACCCCTCAAAACGGCCACTTTTTTTTCGGAACCATGACTGGCTGTCTTATTAGAGAAGTATCACTGTCTTACCATAAAACTATTTTTCTCTAGTAATCTTAATTTGATTTGCCCTCATGTGTTAGTTTCCTGTTTCAATCGTTCAAATAATAATGACGAATAATTTTACGTCAAAATTAGAATTTTCAGCCGTTAATTTAATTTGATTTATCCCACTAATTTGCGTCCCACGGGTGAACATTAGCCGAAATAAACAACAAGCAGTTTTTCAAGAACTAAGACTAATTTTCATTCCATCTTTCTCTTTCGGTAATCACATTTGCATTTTTGCTTTTCTTGTTTGTGTTCGAAAACCGCAAGCCTAACTTGGAACGCGACTGAGAAATACAGATGGAAATTAGAGAAAATGTATTTGTCCTTAGATGCTCAGGCATATCAATGTAGGCTCATCTGTATTAATTATGCATAAATGACTTAGAACACTTAAAAGCACGAGACCATTAAAAGAGTATGGACGTAGGCGTTTAACTTCAGATTAATATATGGTTGGAAGATACCAGAATATGTCATCTGGTGTTACCCCCACGTATAATAAGACAACACTTCTACCACTATAAACTTTTTCTGTACTTGAGATAATTAATCTATAGAGAAGGCTTAGATTGCTGAATCTAGCAAAGTATTTATTAAAATTCTGAATATGAATAATTGTGGTTCATTAATTTACTTTTCGAGCCACCTTTTCTAAATCTCGAACTCTTCAGGAAACTGATATAAAGTTAACTTGGATTGATCCAGATCTAAGTAAGTCCTTGTCTTTAGATGTCGAATGAGTACTTTTTTGAAAATTCAGAATTTTTACATTCTGTGATATTTAAAAAGTGTAAAAGCCTGTGATTTGTCTGTGTTTCTATTGATGCAATAAAACCTATCATAACGACCTACAGTATTTTAGCATATTTTCGACTGTGATGTTTTATTTTTACCACCAGAAGAAACTCACGTGAAGAGAATTTTTTTAAATATTCATGGAGTTTTTAGTAATGACTTTGAAGGGGTGGTGTTCATGTCAAAAGACTGGGTAACACACAACATAACATTACATCGAAACCTTTAATAAAACCTTAAGTGACGTTACAAATCCTACCAAATGATCTGCTAATAATCTTTTGCACTGGCGAGTTTGAACTATCAGTATTTATACTTGCATGTATTCTTTCGCACGTGCTCCAAGGCGTGCTTTCTGATATGCAATTTGCATAGCGCTGTTGCCACACTACTCCTCCACCAGTCCTGTTGCTACCTCGCTGGGACAGATATCCGGAACCGGACTCGTCTGCCTGCCCGTGTTGTAACTTCTGTCTGCAGTGCTAGAGGCGAAGACACAGGGCGTATGCACGAGGCAGGTGACGATGGAAAATCGGGATGATCTGCAGCGAAGAATGCAGGCTTTAACCTATCCAATGAAACTATTTCTTTCCGTCCCTTGATCAACAGGACGAAAAACTTCACGAAAAACGTCACCTCTTGATACCACAGGAAACGGTCCATCGTACGGCTGCTGTAAAGGACGTCGAATTGAATCTTGCCGAATAAACACATGCTTAGATGTCTGAAGATCCTTGTACGCAAGAACAGATTTGCCACTATGGTGTGAAGCTGGAGTGAGACGCAAAGTTCGCGTGTGATCCCTAAGTTCATGTAAAAATGCAAAGGCAGGAACGGGAAAATGTTGCGAGGAGTCTCGTAGAAATTCCCGGATAGGCGTAAAAGCAAACTGTACATCAACTCCCCTGATGATGCATGGAGTTCGTCTTTGACACTACAACGGATTACAAGTAAAATCGATGGAAGAACCTGAACCCAGTTCCTACCACTGTAACATTTTATGGAACTTTTAATTGGCGATGGAATCGCTCCACCATGCCATATGAAGATTGGAGGTATGTAGTTGTTCGGGCCTTACGTATGCCAAGGATTTTGGAGAAAGTAAAAAGTTCACTTCCGAATTGATGACCACGATCTGTAATAAAACACACCGGTGCTCCAAATCTGGAGATCCAACCGAAATAAAATGTTTTTGCTCTAGTATTTACAGTTATGTAAGCCATCAAGAATGCTTTCGGCCGCCTAGTATATCTGTCAATGCAGGTGAGACAATAAGTGTAACCACGGGAAGATGGTAATGGGCCAATTAAATCTACATGTACGTATATGAAACGCCCGTTGGGAACAAGAAAATAGCAGATAGGCGTTTGAATTTGTCGTTGTATTTTCGACATCTGAAACGCTAAACCCATACTGAACAGTCTTTCCGCAACGACGGCCAAACAAATCTGGAACCAACCAATTTGATAGTTGCCCGTACACCAGGATGGAATACTTTATGCAAAGCATCATAAACGATTTTGCACATAGTAATTGGAACAATAGGAAGAACAGTTCCTGTAGAAACATCATAGAAGAGGTGTACTAGTAGCTGAAAAGCTAAAAGGTTTGACAAGCAAACTGCTATCCTTTGACAAAACTATCAGATCTGAATCAAGCTGTTGTAATCGAGCCATTTCGTCGAAATCCACAACATTTGGAAATTGCATACACGCGAGACAATTCATCAGCGACACAATTTTGATCTTCTGAGATATGGCATATATCTGTTGTAAACTGACTAATGAACTCTAAATGCCTCTGTTGCGGAGGGGAACATTTATTTTTTGGCGAAACGCAAATGAAATTGGTTTGTGATCAGAGAGCACTGCAAATTGTTTACTTTCTAGCATATGCCTAAAATGGCGAATAGAGGAGTAAATAGCCAGTAGTTCTCTATCATAAGTGCTGTAGGGAATTTTTGAAGAGGTAAGCTTTCGTGAGAAAAAAGCTAGGGGTTGAACGATACCATTCGAAGTTTGTTGCAATACACCTATCGCTACGTCTGAAGCATCAACCATAAGAGACAAAGTTGCACTATGGATTAGATGCGCTAAGTTTGCCATGCTAACAATCAGCTTCTTGCAATCGTCAAAAGCTTGTTGACTATCTGAAGTTAGAGATTAAAGATTTTTCACCTTTCTTCCTTTTACCTTTCAATAATACATGCAAAGGTGCTTGTATCACTGCAGCATTGGGCGTGAATCTATGGTAAAAATTGACCATAGCAAGAAACCTACGCAGTTCAGAAACCTTTGTTGGACAAGGAAAGTTTAGCAGTGCTTCCATTTTCTCTGTCGAAGGTCGTATGCCGTTAGCTGAAAGGGTAGCTGATTGACGTTGCGATTTATGCACATTTAAGACAATCTTATATTTGTTCAAGCGTTAAAAGACCAATCTGAAATCTCTAATATGTTTAGCTTCATTTTTGGATGCTATCAAGACATTATCCAGTTAAGAAAAACAATCTAGACCATGCAGAAATTCTTTCAAAAATCGTTGAAATGTCTGAGTCGCATTTCTCAAACCGAATGTCATATATTGGTATTCAAAAAGACCAATGGGAGTAATGACTGCTGTTTTTGGTACGTCAGTCTCTTCGACCGGAATCTGGTGGTAAGCACGTACGAGGTCGAGTTTTGAAAAAATAGTTTTGCCTTCCAGACCTGTGTTAAAGTCCTGAATGTGAGGTATTGGGTACCGTAGCCGAATTAAGACGCCTTCAATCACCACATATTCTCCATGGCCCATCTTTCACGGGAACCAAATGAATGCGGCTCGACCAACGGTCGGCAGATACCTTGTACTACTATTAAACTAGAAAATTCTTTTTTAACAGCGACCAATTTGTCAGGCGGTAAGCGGCGATCTTTTGATGCAGTAGGCGGACAAGTTGTTACTGTGCAATGCGTTACACTGATGTTAGGTATACTGAAGCTTACAGTTGTTCTCGTAATGTCTGGATAATTAGAGAGCGATTTGGGATACTGGGAAGTCCGGGAAATCATCGTTAATCCACAAGAAGGGTCAGATATTATTTTACATTTAGTAGAAATAAGTGTAGAAGGATCTAAAATACGACGATTTTTCACGTCAGCTAATAAGCCGAAACGTTAAAAAAAATCGACACCTAAAATGGGGTTTGAAACTTCGGCTATAACAAAAGACCATATAAACTTTCGTTACAACCTTAAGTCTATAAGTAAACATTTAATGCCGTATGTGAGAATTTCTGAACCGTTTGTAGCGTATAGTTTAAGGTCATGTGGTTTAGCACTCCGCTTAATATTTGCTCGTGCCTGGGAAAAACCGAAATTATCGCACCACTATCAATCAAATACCGAGTGCCGGATAGTCGATCGTGTACAAATAAGCGACAAAATTTACGGATAACATCTGCCGTTGCTGAAACAGATGAGCCTATCCTGATATGAACATGGCTGAGTGCATTTAAGTGCACATTTTTTTTGAAAGGGCAATGATACCAACAGACCTTAAATACATTTTTGGTCTTTTGAACTTGACTGATGCTTAGAACGGGAAAATGAGCAACGACAGCTACCATGACTATTGCGATATTTTCCTCGAGAAAGTCTCTGTACCGTGCTAGTTAATTCCGCTACCTGAGCAGTCAGAGCTTGCATTGTCGCTTGACAACTTGTTGTACTGTGTGAGGAAATAGCACCTACAGGAGATAAACCAGATACTTCAGAAATTTGGTCTGCAATCTGTGCTAAACGCGTCAGATTTTCTGAACTCTGAGACAGGATCTGCTGGATTCCGACCGCGAGTCTCTGAAGCCAAAGAGCTCTAATCCCCTCATCGGTCATTTGACCGGATGCTACGTTTTGTATTTCACGCAGCAATTGAGAGGGTCGTTTATTACCTAAAGACAACTCTTGAAATAGTAGTCTCAAAATAGCTGTTTCAGTTTCTGTAAAGGGTGCTATTTTGCGCGACTTGAGTGCATCGTAAGACTTTTCACTATGAGAAGTTCGGAGGATGTCGGTTACATACGTCAAACTGTCACAATCTACGGCGGATACTACTACATTATGAAACTTCGTGCTATCAGATGTTATTCCAGATCCGAGAAATGTCAACTCAACTTGCAAGAACCATAGGTCTGGATTATTACGCCAAAATGGAGATGCACGGAAAGCTATCCGCGAAAGGTCACTTCGACTTTCGACGGTCTTAGGCGGGTTGGCTATAATGTGAGCCTCAGTGCAACAACTAAGTACTAAAAAAGGTCGGAATACGTTTACATATGCAACAATTATAATGCTCGAAAAAACAAATTCAGGAGAAACGGCTTTTAAAAAAATACTCAAAAGGTGGTTATGCAAGAATTTGATTATAAATGCATGCAGCAAAAGATTCAGCACTAAAATCAGAAATGTATTTAAAAGAAATAGAAACTGCAAACTGGATTTCCTCACTCAGTGTTGTACGACTTCGTTCACAAGTGAAGAGACGTCCAGGGTTGCTAGTGAAGGGATGGTGTTCATGTCAAAAGACTGGGTATCACAGTAACAACATCACGTCAAAACCTTTAATAAAACCTTAAGTGACGTCACAAATCCTACCAGACAATCTGCTAATAATCTTTTTGCACTGGCGAGGTTGAACGCAGAGTATTTATACTCGCGTGCGTTCTTTCGCACGTGCCGAAGGCGTGGTTTCTGATGTGCAATGTGCATAGCACTGTTGCCACAATTTTAATATGCATTCTTTTCTATATATTACTGATAGCCATTCAGAACAATCACTGGAAGTCACGCTCAGCGTTAAATTTAAGAGAACAATTGGAAAGTAAATATGTATGATTATAGAGTGCGTGGTTCTTCATCCCCGTGTTTTGTTTTTGTGGTCCCGGGTGGGGCTTCTCGCCGCTTTCCTTCTCCCATGTTCGAAGTTTGTGTTTCAAAGTTTCTCCGTGCTAGTTGGTCTAGCGTCTGTCCGTCCATGTTTTTCCTTTTCGGGTCTTTATGTAGAGACAAAGCCGGCTGTAGCATAAGTCTCACAAATTTTCAATTTCAATTCAATTCATTCAATTCAATGATTATAGAGTTGTTTGTGTTTTTGAATCGATTTAAGCAGAGAGTGTTGCTTCAAACGCAATTTGTTTGTCTTATTCTCCTACTCCTTTTTTAAATTATTTTTCTATACTCGTTCTTACAAAACTGAAATTTTTTAAAAGTCTAACTAAGCAAATACAAAAGAGTGCTTGAGGTAGATAAAGAATAAATTATCTCAAATTTGCGGTTAAATTTTTTTCAACAAATCTGTTAACCGCTTCTAGTTTATAATAGAGTAGTAACAATAATTTAAAAGATTTTTTTTAAATGGTCACACACGTGCTATATGCACTCAGTCACAAAAAAATATATGCACCCAGAAGAAATTGAGCTACTATCACGAAACTGGGCAGGAATGTAGTCTGGTAAGAGATATTCAAATGATTAAAATTTCGACGCCAATGAGACAAGGGTAAGCGCGCTATGCGGATATGAGATGCGCACCTGGGAGAGTTTAAAAGCATGATTGCTCGTGCCATAGGGTTATTCAAACAAATCTGTCTACTTGGATGGACGGTATTTTGACTACAGATGCCTCTGAGACGTAACCGGCGACGGTACGAACAATTGACGGACTTTGAGAGGGGGCGTATCGTAGGCCTCAGAGCAGCAGGTTGGTGGGACAGGCGTATCGGCCGCCACCTCGGTCGGAGCGATATGGTAGTTGCTCGGTGTTGGCTACAATGGATCACGGAAGGGATAAGTCTACCGTCGCGAAGGGTCAGGGCGTCCCAGGAACACAAATGCACGCGAGGATCGCGCAATCATAAGAGCGGCCACGTCCGCTCCAACAACGTCGCTAGAATCGGTTCGACGCCATTTACCACCTTCCAGGTATCAAGGGAAATCATTCGGAGATGGCTGGCCGACGCAGGTATAAAGAGCCGACTTTCATTAAGACGTCCACCACTAACCCCACATCATAGGCAGTGTCGATTGGATTTTTGCCGACCTCGGGCAAGCTGGAGTGTGACCGACTGGTGGCGTGTGATCTTCAGCGATGAATCCCGATTCAGTCTCAATGCTGATGACCAGCGCATACCCGTGTGGAGGCAGCCAGGCCACCGGTCCGATCCGGCATTTGTTTTCGAGAGGCATACGGTGATTACACAAGGTGGGACAGTGTGGGAAGCGATTTGATGGGACACACGATCATCTCTAGTCGTCCTTCAACGCACTTTGACGGCACGCAATTACGTGGACGAGATTTTAACGCCAGTTGTACTGCCTATGCTATCAAGTTGCCCAGGTGCCATTTATCAGCAAGACAACGCTCGTCCACACACTGCGCGACTCTCCCAACAATAGCGCCCTTTACACGTACGCTCTTCCGCGAGTGCTTGGAGCGTACGGGATTGCGCGCGGGAAAACTTGCAGTAGGCTCCAAAGCAGCTTTCCCTTCCTCTCCGACACCTTCACACGTGCACTCAATCACGCGAGATTGTGGCTTCAAACGGGAAAGAGCGTACGTGTAAAGGGTGCTAATGTCTTCAAGGATATGACGTACTCTCATGGCCTGCCAGGTCACCAGACCTCTCGCCAATAGAGAACGTCTGGGACGTGCTTGGAAGGCAACTGGCGAATTAACTGCCCAGTTGCAAAGATTATGTCATGATCTTCCGCATGAGGTCATAGGTGACCTCATTGATTCGATGCCACGCCGTGTTTCGGCTTGTATAACTGCCAGAGGTGGATTTACTACTTACTGATTTGTAACCTTTTTCATGCCATATCTTCTTAATAAAACGGTCTGTTCTTCTGAATTTGTAATCATTTTCTTATCTCCTCATACACTACATACATGTTAAGTTTCGTGATAGTAGTTCGTTTCCTTCTGGGTGCATATATTTTTTTGTGACAGAGTGTATTTGTACAGAATATATTAAAGTGATTGAAATACATACATACATGTGAAATAGTTTGTAATGCAGGGATTCCCAACCTTTTTACGTTTGCTGCACCCTTGGAAATGAGATTAGAATCTCGGGGCACTCTTGTTAGAATTTTAGTTCTTTTTCAATTTTTTTCAATATTAAATCAAACCGGAATTTATATCAGGATCATGTCAAATTAAAGTTCCAATAAATGCTTACCCCACTGCTGATTTTATTTATTTGATTGAAAGATATAAGTAACAAACACCAGAAAAGACTATATAAATACAGCTTCAAAAATAGCCATGGGACTCAGTATCAAACTTAAGGACTACAATGGAAATCTCTAATAGTTTTTTGTTTTATTAATGTGAGACTTGCGATTGGTGATTAGGGAACAAATGTCTGATATCAACTTAATATTTATTTCAAGAGGGTCCTACTAAAATTTTTTGTTTATCCTCCAAAAAATCCCACGTCACCCCTGGCTGATTGGTATCCTAAAGTGTCGCGGTACACCGGTTGGGAATCTCTGGTATGTCTCTCGACGATTAGTCACCTATAAACTTCTCGAATTCACAAAAGCCGTTCCTGAACAAATGGAAATGTAGATTTATTCTTCAAGATGTCAGCCATGTCGTCTGGAAGATTAATTTACATTTATCTGGCGTTCAGATAGGAAAAAATATTAACAGTCTTCGATAGGTTTAATTCTTAATCCTCGGTAACATCTGCTAGAATTTTTATCCTTGTAATTCCTTTGTAATCCTAGAAATTTTCGACATCTGCCTTTACAGTTATATTTAGGATCTATGGATCTACATTTGCAGCACCTAATATCCCCTAATCTGCATTTGCAGCACCTCAGCAAATCGCTATTGGAAACAAATGATATTTATTCTGAATAAATATTTTATGGGAATCTGTAAATGAGATTCTACATATTAATATAATCACGTTCATATAGTTATGTTTATGTCATAAAATTTTAATGGGAGCTGTTTCATGGTACGTAATGTCTACCACAGAGAACTATGGCATTTTCGTCCACAGTAAAATATAAATTATATTTAAGAACTGGATTTCCTTGATATAATCAAGGCTTATCGCTGTTCCTAAGTGGTTATTATTAAAAATGATGGAATGTGAGCATATTTATGTAACAGATAATTGATTTCAAAACTACGGGTTTAGGTTTAAAATACCAAATAAGTACACACACACACACACACACATATATATATATATATATATATATATATATATATATATATATATATATATATATATATATATATATACACAGTAACCACCACTTATAGTGATCAGTGGTTATAAGAATCAACCGTTTATAAGAATCAATATCGCAAAAACAAAAACAAATGTATTATTTCCATGTTAAAATTTTCGCTTTAAAAAATCAATCCACCGGTTTTAAGAATCAGTTTACAATCTTCGCTTTCCTTTCATTTTTCCGAAAAAGCTACTTAAACCCTCAAAAGGCACGAAGTTCTTTCTTTATATTTTTTAAAGAAAGAGTGATAAGATGGGATGGAATGCAGTTGTAAAATGCGTTCCTTTCTTTGTTAGACATAACATAATAGCTTCCCCGTAAACGCTTTAGCACATCACTGTCCTATTAGCTTGACCCAGGGGCATCCTACCCGTCCGGATCCGATTTCACTTTTCTCCGCTGACAAACAAGGACACTTTTTTTCCACCTCCCACATCCTGGTTGCGGCTTCCTGGACCCTGAAACACATAAAACTTCGGAAAAGTGTCCACTATCACTTATCAAAAGTGGCATTATTATATTCACCATGTTATCAAACCGTGAAACGTAAGCTAGAAGGTGAATCTTGGTCTGAGACTATTGATATTGAAAGAGGTATATAAAGCCTCCAGAAAACTTCATTACGTCAAACTACCACAGAAAACTTTTTTGTACCCTTCCTGTAATTGAAATGTTGAACTGTTAAGCAGGTATGTTGTAACAAATATTGGATTTTTTCTTTTCTTATTATAATCATGTGTATCTACTTATAGGTCTAGAAATTAAGTTGTATTTTTAAAATTATAAAGAATAATTTTAATAAAGATAATTAACGTAAATTAAAGAGTATTTTATGGTAAATTATCTAATATATGTATATATATATGTGTGTGTGTGTGTGCCTGTCCAAAAACCTAAATTTCGGCTTTAAGAGTCAACCGCTTATAAGAATCAAAAACAGTAATAACAAACGTGATTCTTATAAGCGGAAATATATATATATATATATATATATATATATATATATATATATATATATATAAGAGAAAGAGGGGGAGAAATAATGTTTTAAACTAATCAACCTCCACTTGGAAAGAATTTAATAATAAATGGTAAACATCCGGTATTCTCTCATCATTACTGATATAATCTCTTTTCTAAATTCATATTTCCACTGATAGGAACTGTACGCCAATAAGAAAAAAATAGCAAATTAGCTGGGAGGGAAAAATGAACTTCCAAATGATATGAAGCCAATTAAAGCCTTTTTTTTTTAATGTATAAATGTTCGAATACAATTCTCGTCATTTAACTTATGCCGTCCGGAAGTATTTTCAGCCATCCGTGTTTCGTTCTTGACAGACGTGTTGAGATTTTAAAGTTTATTAATGCGTCTTTTCAAAATTAATTAGTCACATGAGAAATATAAACATACACCCATCAACAGTGTAATGAGCACGGTAGATTAATGTCTGGTGAAAGATTATCCTGTAGCAAATGTGGAATTGAGGAGAACGTATGCATGAACACATGTATAAAACAAAATGAAAGGAAATACTGGTGGCAAAAGCCTAGATCAAAAAAATATTTAAGCATACCCAAAATAGTTTCCTTCCGCATTGAGTTATTCTGCTGTTAGAAGGAATTGCTTATACGATTACTCGGACCATGATTTTTTGTTTCTTGTCAACTACTGGGAATTCTACAACATTACTTTTATATTATTGAATAGGAAGTATACATATAGGTACAGTTGAAATTTATTGTGAAGATAATGTGAAAATTCTATACATCGTGTTCATTAGAAAAATTTGTGAAGCGGAATGGCATTTCAAAATCTTACAAACCTACACATAAATTATTTTGAATTACCCTCCTGAATTTCTCTTTCCGGCTGCTATCTCTTTTGACCATTCGATTTAACTACGACCCTCTCATTTCTCAATTATCAATTTTGACGCGCAGTTCCTTCCTTTTTCTGCTAGACTTTATTCCTTTGGTATGCAGTGCTGTGATAACTTCATCCCAGGAAAGTCTAATTTTTACAGTAATCGGATGAATTTACCCGAAAGTCCTTTCTTTATATAAAACAGTTTCCAAAACCACTTTTCGTTGAGCAACTTTCTTTAGAATGACTTGTCAGACCTTTTTTGTCCCCTCTTTAACTAGTTATCTTGATTAGTTAACACTATAGTTATGCATGGATATATATGTATGTATATCTGTACATGTGTATTTATGCATGTATGTTGTTTTCATGTACATATACAGATATGTACCTTCTTTTACTTCTTAGAAAAGTGCAGTAATCTGTGCCTTACTGAGCAAGTATTTATTTTTAAATTAAAGTCCTCATTCTTTGTCATAACTATATATATCTATATACAAGGAGGCTGAGTGTAGTAGTAGGTAGACGAACGTACAATGCGCCCACATTCATTCCAGCCATTTATGCGTGATATTAAGGCTGCTATGTACTAACCCCATTGGATTCGCTTACCTAAATGTTAACCTATGGAGAAAATTTGTCCACGGATTGCCGACTCGGATTCAAAGATTTTTTTTTTTTAATTGTACTCCGTCATAGGGAACGAAATTTTACATTTGTGTACGTTTTTCGTTTTTTTTAAAATGCAATTAATATTTTAAAATTTAAATTATTCGGGGAAAAATCTGGTATAGTGTGTTTTAAACGCTCATAAATTCCTTCGGTGGACGAAATTTATAAAATGAATCCTGTAGCGCTTTGCAGAAAAGTTCAGGCTATCTGACAATACCAATTTTATTTAATTATCAGCATTTATGTACCTGAAAATAGTTGACAAAAATATATTTTAAATAACAAATTTGGGTGTAGCGTTTAACCCCTCTAAAGAGAGAGAGCCATTACAATCCTTCAAAATGTCAATCCTAATGGGGGTGGAATTCTCGAACTGTCAACTGGACTCCTCGCACCACAAGAGTCTGCAAGAAGAGGAAAAGGGAAATACTATTTTTTTTTCTTAATACATAGCAGCCTTAATTTTTAAAGTGGCATTTCGCAGAAGACTAATTTTTACTTTCAGATACAAATTCTACCTCCTAATAAGTACCTCCTAATTCTTTTTTAAATAAGTGAATTTGTTGAAAGCATTTTTCCGGGTGAGGATTTTTTACTTGATAAAAATCAGATCTTTCAGGGAAAGTATCTAATGGCCGAGACGATATAAATCTAACAGCTGAGTGGCTCCATGAACATTTTTCTCCCTTCTTCATCCAAATTCCACAGCGTTTGGAAGTATGCTTCAGGAGGTGTTAATTTCGTTAGCCGCTTACCGTGAAAATTCTTATCTCCTTAGTATCAAATGCATTATTTCAGAAAATTTCGGTTTTCACCTGCCGAGATACAGATGTTTCGTCTTCTATTTACGCGTGACCCGTTTTTATCGTGCGTAAGCCAGGGATGCCTAGAACCCTCTGAGGCGTTTCGGTTTCGGTGAAAAAAAAAAAAAAGAATTGCCATTACGGAACAGTCTCTGTAGTTGATTTTACGTGTTTTGTCTTGCCTAGGGAAGGACTAAAGACTGTGTTATTTATAGTCAGAGAAAGTGAAAACGACTTCAGAGGGAAAATTAAAACTAAGGTAGAATTTATTGTAGAGAACACCCACTTAAATCATTCCGGGGAAGAATTTTTTTTAAAACTTTATTTACGAATTATTTGTAATGATTCTTTTTCCCCGCGTGTCTTTTTATGAAAATTGTTATACATGTAAACAATGCTTGATAAATTAAAGTTTTTGATTACGAAAAAATTTAAAATTCTAAATGTGAAGAATGTTTGGTTTTTCTACATCAACTGAACCAGTCACTTTATTTAAAAAAAAAGTTAGTCTATAAAACTTTTAATTACTTTAAAGAGAAAAAAATAATTTTTTCAGAGCAGTTTTTGATTTCGAGAAAGTATATTGAGAATTTTTTCTCTAAATAAAAAATAAAGGAAAGGTTTAAAGGAAATTGAGCAAAATTTTATAGAGATACCTTGCAAAGAAATTCAGATATATCCATTTAAAGCTGACATCATGAGAGATCCTATTCCGAGACAAGTAGATCTAGAGCACAGATGCACATTAAGGTACACAACTGTAGGATTAAACACTACAGCATAAAAATGTTAAGACTGGCAATGTAAGCTACGTAGAAGCATACGGTTTGAGTTATTTGATTCTGAAATCTCATTAATATCTTTTAAAGTTTAAAATTTAGGCCAAGAAAATAAAAAAAGGGAATTTTTGACTGGCACCGCTACACATTCTCACTTGTATTTTTTCTTTTGCCTTAAAATATGGTATATTTCTGAAATCGAACCCAGACAGCTTCCCAAACAGGTGTGTCCACCATTTGACCAAATCCTGTCATGATTTGGTAGTCCTTTATCATACTTTAAAAAGTGGAGCTGTAATATTAATACTTTTTTTTGTTTCTTTTTATACATAAAAGTGAGTGCATGAGTACTCATACATTTTTATCCCTATGTTTTTTGTAGTTGTTTTTTTTTCAGTGTGATCTACAAGGTTTGACCGATAAATAAGGTGACTGGTCACAGAAATATTACAGTATTATATATGTGCAAACAATAACCTTATTGACTTTCGAAGTACTCCCCGCCGGATGTAATGCATTTCTGACAACGTTCATACACGTGTTGGGAACTTCTGGAATAGTCCTTCGCTACTGCCTTAAGTTCCCTGGTAACAGAAGTTTGGATATCGGCAGTGGCGCACCCAGGATTTTTTCTTGGGGGGGGGGGGGGCGAGATGAACGGATAAAAATATTTATAATGCAAAATCAATATTCACAATGCAATTTCTATTTCTTTGGGGGGGGGGGGAGCTGGGTGCACTGGATATCGGAAAAGTTTGCAAATCTGTGCCATTTTAGCGCCAATTTGAGTCTTGAAAACAGGTAAAAGTGTTGGCGAAAGATCAGGGGAGTTTGGAGGGTGGGACAACTCAGTAATCAGATGCTGGGCGATTAATCGTTTCACACACATAGCAGTATGAGGCTGTGCATTATTGTGCAAAAGTTACCACTTGCATGATCCACTTGCGAATTGCGGCTGCACACGACGAATACAGCTCAGATTCAAAATATTAGAATAATTGAGAAAAAGTAATAAGAAATAAATTATTTTCCATTTATTTATTTTTGATACTAAGTAAATGCAATTAAATTTCTTATAAATTAAATCTGGAATGTTTAGATAAGATTTTAACATTTGCAAAATATAAAATACAATAAATTAGGTATACAACAGCTTTCTGAAACACATCAAAATATTAGAATAAAATTTAGATTGGTTCAAAATATTAGAATATTTTATTTTACGCAAAAATATTACTTTTTGAATATGAAGTAAATGGTAGTTAATATTCTGTAGCACCCCCTTTAGCTTTAATAACAGCGTACAATCGATCTTGCATTATATATACAAGGTGTTTACAAACATTTCTATCAATATTAGGCCAAATAGACTTTATACGTGCCACTAACTCAGTTTTACTTGAAGGAGGATTTTCTTGGAGTTTTTTCTTCATTATACCCCGTAAGTTTTCGATGGGATTAATGTCTGGTGAGTGTGGTGGCCAAGGAAGTACCTTAATTTTACGTTGGCGGAACCAATTCTTAGTTGACACCGAGGTATGCGGTGACGCTAAATCTCGTTGAAAGATGAAATCATCTTCAAATAAATCTTCTGATGATGGAATCATGTAATATTCCAAAATTTCTTGATATATCTGAGAGTTAACCTTTTCGCAGACGATGCATAACTTTCCAGGTCCTTCTGCGCTCATGCAACCCCAAACCATGACACTAGCAGCAAATTTTACCGAACGTTTAAAGCATTCTTTATCAAATGCTTCTTGCTTCATTCTCCAAACTTGAATACCTTGATTACCATATGAAACACAAAACATACTTTCATCACTAAATAATGTTTTTTTCCAATCTTCTTCGCTCCATAAACGTCTTGATTTACACCAATTCAATTTTATACGCTTTTGTTTTGCAGTCATGAGAGGTTTTGTTTTCGGTACACGAGATTCAAACTTAAATTTATGGAGACGTCTTAATGTTGTCGATTTAGAAACTTCAACTCCTTCTTCTTTCCATTTTCGGTGCAAGAATCGCACACTTTTAAAATGGTTTTTCTTAACTAAACGCTTCAGTTTCCTGTCATCTCTAGCAGATGTTTTTGGTTTTCGGCCGCCATTTCGGAGATTATTTTGAAGTTTTCCATTTTTTGAATATTGTGTTAGTATTTTACTAACGCTTGATTGCGAACAATGTAAATAATTTGCTATATAACATTGATTTTTACCGTGCCGATTCAAATCAACCATACGAAGTTTAATAGATTCAGGAATATCACTCACACGACCCATTTTAAGACGTAAAAGCAAACAAACTGCAAAAAGAATACTGATTTTAAATAAAATCAGTCTGAATTTAATCAATGATGCCACCAGTTATGAATTGGTGATAATTAAAGGAGAATTAATGTGAAATATTCTAATATTTTGAACCACTTGAATAAATATTCTAATATTTTGACTTTTCAAAATAATTTTTTTTCAATTAATCTCTTCAAAAATGATATTAATATTAAGATAATAAATAAGTTTAATCAACAATAAGTTCTTAATAAAAATGTCGTTTGCATATTTGCATTAAAAGACATTAAATTACCAAACGATATTTTCAATTTGTAAAAAAATGTAATTATTCTAATATTTTGAATCTGAGCTGTACGTGACAAGAGGAACTTGAGAACATGGCAGTAAAAATCAGCATTAACTGTTTGACCTTCCGGTAAGAATTCTTTATGGATTAATTCCTGTACGTCGAAAAAGGTAAAAAGCATTGTCTTAACCTTTGATTTTTCGAAACGGATTTTTTTTGGATTAATTTGAAACAAAATTTCATATTGACACTCTTCTCCATGATGTAATGCACAAGCAACTATTACGTTAGAGCTACCACATGAACAAACACCTACAGAGAAATATTGAAAACGAAGAGCAAAATTTACGTAAGGCAGGGAAGAACGCAATGCGCGTGTGTCGTGCTGTCTTTAATTTTCGAAAGGAAGGGGAGTCACCTTACTTAACGGTCTCACCTTGTAGATACATTCAACAAAAATGACAAAAAGGGGAAATGATCTTTTCTGGAAAAATATTAAAACTATCCGGCAATACTAGTGCACTTGCAGTTACAGAAATGAGTTAGATTAGAAAAATACTTTATGGAATTATTTTAACTGGTCGGCAAGGTAATTGATTATGGTATTTCATTAGTTCCAGAAAATTTAGATAGCGTAATTTGCATAATGATGAATATCGGGCCAGAAAAAAATGACATAAAATATCAGAAATGCAACTGTAATCGATAGAATTCGACTGTCCAGCTAGTCGGTAGTTAGTTTTAAAGTTTATATTTGGTCTTTTGGCATCATATTAGCCAGGTTCACGATTTCAATAGAGAAAGTTTTCACCTTCATGATTATACGATGGTTGATATTCGACGAAGCTCCCCTGAATTCTTATGATATTCATTGTTAGATTAAGTGCTAACCGCTGATAACTTTATTTTCCCATAATGTCATGATAATTCCCGTTAGACCTCGCCGTTAATTATCGTTACTTCTTGTGAGTAATGGTTACATCATTTGCCCGCGCAGTCTACTTACGATCGTGGATTTTAGTGCTAAGTTGAGCCGCTTTCTCACAACACTTAGCAAAGCACTCAAAAAGCTGTCCATCCCAGTGAACATCATTAGGTAGTAATGAGTAAGTTAGGTTCGGCGTTCAATGTATACACGTTTCTAATTTTAATTGAATATTCTCCTTAATACTAATTAATGTTTTGTTTTTAGACTTCGATGTTGCATATTCTCTCTACAAATTGCAATATAAGTTTGGCATAATTTTGGACTTTGCCAGTAATCTGTGACACCATTTTATCTGTATAATGTTTTGTTACAACGCGTTGTAACTTATGTTTATAAGTTGAAAATTTCTGGTTGAGTAAATCATTTAGTTTTCCTGTCTGATAACAAAATTTTGCTGCAAAAGCTGTGATAATAGTGTTTCTAAAAGGCGAGGTTATGATCAGAAAATTTTAAAAATTTATAATTTTAGACCTTGAGTTGAAATTTGGAATACTACTGACTGAGTTTCAGGTTCATTTGAACGAAAAATGCCCTTAAATGGTAGTTTTAAATCTTCTTCTCCTTTTGAAAATTTTCATTCACTGAATATAATTAGGAATTTCATAACTATGATCGAAATTTTATGCTATGTAGGGGTTTTCTAAGAAGATAATTTTATGAAAAGGAAAGTGTAAAAAAATATGCATATCCTTCACGAATGATTTCAGATATTTATATACGTGTCCTTTGAACCAAATTACGGTTTTAAATCTTTCACCCTTGATATGATAGGGATTTTCATTGAGATTATTTAAAGTTATGAAATAAAATGCATCTAAAATAAGTAAAGTAATATGAAAGTAAATGAAAGAATTGCATTAAACTTTGGAAAATTTCACTCTCTATGGTCTGCTGTGATAAAAGCTATAGTTTAAAAAAAATTTCCAAGAAAGCAATGTTTAAGTTAGAAGGTTAAAAAAGCTTGTATTTTCCTTTCAGTAGCAAACTATCGGATTCGTTTTGAACCAGAAAAGTTTTTTAACTGGCAATTTTCGAAATTTTCTGTCCAGAGTTCAATAAAATATTTACAAATTTGCCAAAAAATAAAATTTGTGGATTGTGAAGGCAGTCACAAGCATTCTTGTGTCTTCTATTTTGAATATACCGACCGATCGTAATCCGATGAGAAAACGGAAAGCTACAGTTTATGAAATGATAGATGACATAACTGACAGCTAGGTTAAAAGAAAATGCAAATTTTTTGCTTTATGCTCGTTTTGCCTCGCCTGGCTCTATTATGGGAAATGCTAAGGCCTTCTCGGTCTTTAAACCTTCAGGTAAGGCATTACTTGCATCGCATCCTATCCTAATTTACAAGTCCTGGCGTCGTCTCTCCATTCATGATTCGTGCGTAGACCACACCCGACATGAAGGTAACCGGGGTCCCACTCACTCCGGCTTTTAAGGAAGGGACTGTTAGGACCCACGAATACTACTCTCGGAGGGGAAAAAAAAAAGAAATATGTACGCATTACCTCGTAAGGAAACTGAATGAAAAAAACTCGATTCACTTTCGGCGATTCGACACGGATAAATTAAGATTGAAGTGGAATTTGTTTTTTAACTTGTTTTTTAATTTCTAGATAGCCGATGGCTAATACGTAGTTGGAAATAACTTTATTCCTACATAGTTGTAATTTTTTTGTACTTGGTCTTATCTCCGGTTTCCTCTCAAAGTAGTTTTGCTGCTACGAGTATGATTTAAAGGAACAATCCTGCAATCACGGTAGGGTTTGATATCAAGTTTCTTCCCAGCATTAGACCTAGATAATTTGAAAATCTTCGGCTATGAAAGAATGCAAATTACAAGCACGTGACAAAGACGTAAATTTGGGAAAATTCCCAAAAATGTCAAAGTGCTAATTTGGGGAAATTTAAGTGCCAAAATTATTTAAAAATTAAAAAACGTCCGAAAGTGGCAGTTTGTTATATTTACTGTTCTGGATGTTCTAACTGACAATTTCTTTTTCAGTTCTGACATCTTATGAAATTACAAGATTGTGAAAACGTCATCTGATGATGTTTTGAACATGGGCCATTGGCGTAAGGGCGTTGTTAGTTGTGATGAGCCATTTTATTGCTGAAAATCAGCTTTAATACAATGTATCTCGATCTATCGTTTTTTAAGGGACCGACTGAATTGAACGATAAATGCGGGAAAGCGTAGATAAGGAACATAACAAAGCAATATGAACGCAGGGACTGAGTGAAATGAACGACACATACGGGAAAACGCTGATTTAGAGAACGATCGATCGAGATTTCACTGTATTTCTTAAAGGCAGTTTTAAAATATAGATTCAAGTCCAAAATTTATGATTTTCGGATCATTTGGAAAGACATAAATTACTGTTATATCATTGTAAAATAATTTAAGTATTGAAAAATGCGAAAGTATGAGAAAATGTTCAATACTGCATTCAAAGAAAGCATAACAGTTGAAGGAATAAATGACATAGGATTTCATCTAAAGGTTCACCATAAAGCATTGTGTATATCTAATGCAGGCCATTTAAAACAAGCTTTGCATATTTGTAAAGGCCTATAGAGTGTTTTATTGCTCATTCTTTTTATCCTAAATTTGAAACATAAATGGAATCCGTACAGACATTGGTAAAATGAAATATCTTTGGGTTCACAAAAGACATTTATACCGAAATAAATTGGGTGAAAATATCTAATTTTGCCCTTTGAAAATTATTTAGATATTTGAACGAATATCCTTTGTGTTTGTATACCACGGGCCCTGTCAAAATATTTATATGAAATAGTACTCTCATTTCATTCGGTTCAGTTATGACCATATTTCTGACATAACTCGTAACTGACCTTTCTGACTTAACCGTCCATTATCTCAAGAGAAATAATCAACATAAGAACGTTCCCCCAATCCATTTTGGTGAGTGATCTTTCTAACATCTCGATCTGTTCTAACGTCTGTGTATTTAGAGTACAAATTTTGATGTGAAAATTGCATTCATATTTTTGAAAGCTTTGTTATGTATAGTGAATAAAATATCGTGATAATTTTTCTAATCTTCGCCGCGCCGGGATAGTTCTTGCTGTAAATACCAGCCTCGATGTTAGGAGACTGGGTTCGAAATCTCGTCTTGGTAAATTGGTGTTACATTAGAGCTCCACCGTTCGAAAAAAATGCTAGGAAAGCGTATGAAAAAGATTCACGGTGAAAGACAAATCAGCACCAGTGCATAAAAATAAATAAATGGGGGGGGGGGGAACCTTTATTGGCCAACTTCCCGTTTGGATCTTGATAGAATAGAAGAGTTTGTTTTAAAACGCACTTCAAAATTAAAGTATACTATCTTCCAAGAGATCGATTGTCAACAAAAATACAGACTGTTTTGAATAATAATCTCTGTTACCTTCTTTAAAAACTTTTTTAAAAGAGATTAGCACACTGAAAAGGTATTCCGTTGTTTATGTACCGTCTCTCGCTCCTTGTCAAAAGTTACTGCGTAACAATAATAATATCCAAGGTATTTCTTCCCGTAAAAGGAAGATTTTGTTGAGCAGGAAATAATATGTTCATTTCAAGTATTATCTATCTTCTCGAGATTTGGTTAATGCCGAAAACCTTGAAGGTTGAAGTCTGGCTTAATATAAACAAGATAAGTAAGAAGATTTTTGCATTACTTTTGCATTACCTTGCGCAGTATCCCATCTTCGCCTGGAGAAAATATTTTATAATGAGTAAATATTGATGCTGAGACCCACCTTGTCAATAAATTACTACTTGCGCGTCTAAATTTGAATCTAATTTACCCCCGGAGGCTATTTAACAAAACTAATCTGTTTCTGAATAAGTGACTGTAGTATTCGGGGTGCCTGACACTTCTACAACGGTTATGACGATGCCTAGAGATGGGTGGGTTGAGGGGGTTAGAACAGTCATCCAGCTTTGGAGAAAATGACTCTTTGTTAATGACATGTTCTGAACTACGCCTTGCCATTGCACAGGCTCACAAATCACAGGTTAGCTGTTGCGCAGTCTGTCTTTTTTTTACTTGAATACAAAGAGCGGCACAAAATGATTGCCTGACGCCCCGAGATATCGATTTGAAGTGTCAGACGCTTTCAAAAAGGTCAAGATATTCAACATTTGCTTATCACTGCGCCACCAACGTAATAATATGAAGTCTCTAAAATGCTCCCACATCTGTCGTAGCTTGTAATTGAAACGCATTACAAGCCGTTACAGGTTTGGCATAATTCGACCTATTTATTGCATGATATGAGTGGTGTAAGATTTATCTAAAAAAAATGAGTATTTAGGGTGCAGGTAACTTGAATTAGGTGGTGGTGATATGACATTGCGTTCTTATTTTTATTTTTAAATATTATTCCTCTCTTTGACTATCATTTCTGTTTCATTTCAGAATGTTTTCCAACCATTTCTAAAGCCATGGTTGAAATGAAAGAACTGCAAGAATCTTTTTATTAATAGCGAAGTTTAATTTCTCCTGCTTTCATGCTTTCACTTTAGTGGAAAGAAAAATAAAGGAGTTGTGTTACACGGGCTAGTTTTATAAGTTCAATCTTCTACAAACAGAAGCGTCCGCTATGATCTCTATGATGTTTATTTTCCCTATGATCATGGTAACGCACTTCAGATAATATATTACTGTAATCGATGTACAGGATTATTAAGTTTCATATTTGTTCAATGGATCGTTGCCGCTTGCATATATTGCCTTTTCAATGATTATGAGCGTGTCAGTTTTTGATAAAAATTCGATAATTTTTTAGATAATGTTTAAAAATTGTTATACAGTAATGTTATCGCTCTCAATCTCTTGTACTCAGTGACGGTAACATTAATAAGGTTCAATACAAGGTTTTTAATGTATAAGATTTTTACTTTTCTTTTGTCTTCTAAATCTTAGATTTAGACGTAGTACGTTTTTTGTACCGTGTACTGATCTATAGCCTCATTTAAAAAAATATATTACTATATAATTCAGAAATCACATTGCTCATAATTTGTAATTCGCGTCTGAAAGCGTCAGGTATATATCCTACCTATCCTCCACACCGGAATTTGCTCTCTTGCCCTCTCCTCTTCAAGGCGATGTAAGGAAGCGATATGATTTCCCTTAAGTTATGTAGCAAAATTTTAAGAAAGTACTCATATTTAAGTCCTTTGTGGCATATAAAGAGGAAAGATATAGCGGCAAAAATTGTTTCCAAGCTTTCTTATGAGGTTCAGGGAGTAAAATTAACTAACACAACACACACACACGTTTGTGTATGTGTGTGTAATCTTGGCCTAATGTATACTACAGAGCTTTTTAGAGTGAAATAACGCAAACTGCATTTTTCTGTGGTAATTAAAATGTTAAAAGTACATTTATACCGGTAGTTTCTCTGTGTTCCTCTTCCTTTACTGTAAACCATATTTATGTCCAAGTGAAATTTTCATAGTTCGTTTTTCCTCTAAGAGGTTATATTTAAAATTCCTTGTAAGGGTATCACTAAGATATTTTCTACAGCCCTCTTTGTTCTCTTATCATTAAACGGTTTCAGTATTTTGCATTAGAGGGAAAGTTCTCGAAATATTCACTCTACAGCAAAAATTACTGTTTATAAAAAAAATGCTTATTTCTGCCTTTTAAGTTATTAAAAATTTTATGAATAGTTTTTTTTTATAAATCCGGAAGTCAAAATTATTTTGAAACTTTTTCTACGCACAACAGCGGCAAAAATCTTGCACATAGAGAAGTATCATACTAAAATAATGGTGGCCGTCAAAAACACCCGGTGGCCACTTGAGAAAACATATTAATGACGGCGGGCCACTGTAACTTCGGAGGCGAATTTGTGAGTCTGCTATATAAGAAAGGGCAAAAATTGTCATGAAATATTAAGATTTGCATACTGCACTAAACATTTTAACTTAAAATTATTTAAATATTTAATTATAAATTACTTAAAATATTTGAATACACGGTCCTGCAAAGAGCCGCATTATATTACAAGAAATATTGTAGTATTGGTTTTTCAGAAAATCGCATTCTTGATAAAAATGTTTGCTTACTGAAAAATTAATTTTGGCGATATCAAAGTGAATATATGTTTTGCAAATATATGCGAAAATTACAAAACGGAACTTTATAAAATCAATAGTTTTAAAATTAACAAATTCAAAGTACACATTTTGGAAACGCACTTTTTTGTAAGCCCTGTACAGTACAAATAAATACATTTGATTTCAGTAATATAATAAGTTCATTTAAAAAAAATAATTTGTTTTCTTAACAAAACGAATTGAAGTGTAGTTTATAAAAGTATGTTTATACTACAAAACAAAACATGAAATTGATTTTCTTAATAATCAAAAAATAGAAAAAAAGTATAATGAGATGCTTTCGGATGGGCACTTGATGCAGCAAGGGCAGTAAAATCAACGTCGATATCGGCGAAATACGAAGGTCCTGAGATAAATATTAATCTGTAAGCTGACCTCTTTCCTTGGCATTAATACGCATGTTTCTGTTCGAACATGGAACAAGAGAGTGAAGTATTTAGTTTTTATATGATATATTCTTTCAGTGCCGTGGGTCGGTTTAAAAGTCCTGCCAGGCCGGATGCAGCCCGTGGGCCGCCAGTTGCCCATCCCTGCCCTAATATACCAATATGGATAATTCTTTAAATTTCAATAAAATTTTAAGAAGCATTCAAATGTTTTTTAGAATTTTGAAATGTATAGAGCAGGATTTCCCAAACTATGTTCCACGGGACACTGTGTTCCACGGCAAGTTAATAGGTGCTGCGCGAAAACCTGAAATTATTTTATATCCTAAAACGGCTACAAGAAATTCAAACATGTTAAACGGATTAATGCTCTGAAATGTCTAAAAAATTAAGTATTCAGGCATAATTACTAAATACTACATAAATAAGGTTTTTTCCTCATTTTTTAAAATTTTACTAGCCGCTGCGGGCGACCAGCATGGTCGCCTTTAGTTTCATATTTCTTTTGCGACTCAACTCAACTAAAATAAACATATATAAGGAATGTTACCATTACCTGTCATCATAAATTACGTTCTTAAGGGTTAGTGGGATCTCAACCATTACAAATTCTCTATAACGCTGATTCTAAACATCGTGATTAAAAAATATGTGAATTCCCATTGCTTTAGTCAAAGATAAGACTGAGAAACCCAAAACCAATGATTTAAAAAAATGGCATCCCTCTCTGTATGTACTATTTATCAAAATTAAGATATCTACACTTTATCATGACATTAAATAAGAAATTGTTGGGGGAAAATTTTTTTCACTTAAATATAGTAGTAAAAATTCAGCAAGTACTAAAATATAGTGTGGATTACATTACCCTCTGTATGTACTATCGTTCACAATTCAGATATCTACACTAATCATATCAAATAAAAAAATTGTTAGGAAAATTACTTCACTAATAAAATGGAGTAAAAATTCAGCAAGTACTAAAAAAAAAATGTAGAAAATTAACTCTTACTTACTATTAAGGTATTATTATGCAATTATTAATATTTTACTATGATACTAGCCGCTGCGCGACCAGAATGGTCGCTTTTAGTTATATATTTTCTTTTGCAAAACAACTGAACTGAAAGTAACATATGTAAGGAATGTTACCATTACCTGTAATCATAAATATACGTTATTAAGGGGTAATGGGAGATCAGCCAAAAAATTTTTAATCATTGCTAAATTCACTATAACGCTGATTCTAAAAAATCATGATTAAAAAATGTGAATTTCCATTACTTCAGAACAGAGTTGAAGATAAGATTGAGAAACCCAACACCGATGATTTTAAAAATTACATCCCTCTCTGTATATACAATTTTCAGAATTAAGATATCTACGACTTTATCAGTACATCAATAAGAAATTGTTGGGGAAAATTTTTTTCACTTAAAAATGGTGTAAAAATTCAGCAAGTACTAAAATATAGTGTGAATTACATTTGGGAAAATATCTTCATTTTTAAAATGGAGTAAAAATTCAGCAAGTACTAAATATGGTGTGGATTACAACTATGATATTCATAAAACTTCTTGATATACACAGTTAAGTATTTCAAAAGTAGGAGATACTACAGTGACAGAATCAAAAGAACGGACTCTAGATAAACCTTCATACAACTGTCTATGACTAAACACTGGATTTGATAGGTCTAAATATATTTTGTCAAAAGATCAGCTGTTGTAACATATGCCGCCACTATACACACGGGGTTTTAAATTGCGGACAGCCGCTAATGTTTACATCTGGTAGTTGCAGCAGTTGCCGTTCGGAGTATAGAAATGTCGTCGATTTTTTTGCCGCATACCTACGCGTTTTATATATATAGATTGATTATGTGTCATTACATACCCTACAACATAAAAAAGGTGTTCCGCTAAAATTTCAGGATTTGCGAAGTGTTCCACCGCAGGAAAAGTTATGGGAAACCCTGGCATAAAGATTCTTATATAAGAACGCAGTTCAGGAAAAAAGTTACCATAATATGCATTTAAATAACAAAAAAATAAAATTTGTGAACCAGACCCTCTCTAATCGTGAAAGAAGAGTCTTAATTTATTCTGAACTTTAATCAAAATAAAGTTCTCTCAAGTTCGATTTCTGCGCAGATAAAACGTGAAATGCCTTCAGCTTTTACTCATTATTTTTTTTCCTGTGAAAATGACTAACATCTGGTTAGCAAAGAGCCCTCTGTTAACAGAGGCAAACCTGTCGTCGGTCAATTTTTTACGTGTATGGATGTATATTAAAATGATACGCAGGAAGTGGCGGATAATCTTTCTCATTTACTCTGGAATCTGCTGTTAATTTGCAATTCACAGTAGATTTCATATCACTGTTTTTGTGGGCTTCATTTCATTAATAATTGGGTAACTTGACGCTTTTTGATAGTTAAATAAACTTGAAACCGTGTTATTCTGACAACTAAAAGAGAGGCGGGAAATTCACAAATTTCAAATTATATTTTCCGATATCGATTTTGATTCCAATTATTTGTAGGATTCTTTCCAGAAACTTGTGACTTCTGACTACTGAAAACTCAAATTAATCATACAATTTTATTTTGTATTTTAGGTGAAGATGCATGAAACTGAAGGAAAGCAATTTTGATTCAGCGCTTTTGTTGCGTTGGTTCAAAATTATAAGATTTGTTTATTTTTGTTAATGGAATTCCTAATCCGTATATAAAATAATCTCGAAATCGGAGTTTTTTTCATATATATAGAAAGTAAATCGTAGCTGTTTGATCCTTGTTGCCTACATTGATATAAAGGGTAATAGATTGATTGCTAAAGGTTTATTTATACAATGATATCACAAAATTAGTCAGAGGTTTTTATTGCTAGGTTTAGAAGTTTTATTTTTTTTAATTTGACTGTTGTAACTTTTTATTATTTGAGTTCAAACAAAGCGCTTAAGATATGGCATTTCCAAATTTTAGACGCTTCTGTACGAATGTTAAGCTTTATAAATAATTTGTAATTAAATTGATCTGTATCCGTGAGAAATGGTTTGATTTCATCCATAACCCATGAATAACACCAAAGTATTCGAAGTTAAATACTGTGTCATATATGAACCAAACCTATACATTATGTCTCCATTCTTAATACAGTACAACCTCCGAAATCCGGACTTCTCAAATCCGGAAACCTCCCAAATCCGGAATGCTTTAATAAATGGCCAATTTTACTTTTCTATTTCACCGATAGATGTCGCTACCAAAATGATCGGTAAAAAATTGCGCTTCCTTTCAAGGAAGTGACAGCAGCGATTTTGAGGGCTTTCAAGTGTCTTGGAAAGAAGCTGAAATAGCAGAATTAGTGGAATGTGCGAATACAGGCAACATTAACTTGGATAAATTGGTCATACAGGAAGTTTTAGACATCGATGAAAATGTGCCGATCGTTTGTTCTCTTACACCGCATTTTCACAATCGCCATAGCGGCGAATCGAATCGTGGGGGGAGAATGTCTCCGGGAGTCAATGGTGAGAATGACGACGGGAAATCTTGTTCACAGCAAGAGGCGGGAATGTGAGAACGGTCACTCACGTCGATGCAGGAACGTGACTAATGTCTCGCGAATGTCTTGTGCTGCATTTACACATTCACGATCGAAACACCCATAAGATATTCGCGAGACATTAGTCACGTTCTTGCATGGACGTGTGTGACCGTTCTCACATTCGTCCCCCTCAATTCGACTCGCCGCTATCGCGACTGTGTAAATGCGGTGTTACGGGTGGCGCGATCGCGAATGTGTGAATGCGGCATGAGCAATTCTGAAATTATCGATAGTGCGGTAAATAACAAAGGTTATGATGACAGCGATCGTGAAATTGATTCAGAATGCCCCGAAAACAAAAGAATGTCAACGGAAGACCTGATAAAATCATTAGATTAAACAATATTAGGCTTAGAACACCGGAATTTTATCTCGGAACATGAAATTATGTCACTATATAGGATTCGAGAAAAAATTTCTAATAAGCTGAAACTAAAGCAACAGATATTATTGACTGAAATGTTTAAATTATAATGTAATTATATGTTCTGTATTTAGGTTTATTTAATAATTAAACCATTTTACTTTTTTTAGTGTGTTTATTTTTTTCTCCTAAAATTCTGTAGCGTTATTTAAAAACCTCTCAAATCCGGAAAATTCCCAAATCCGGAATTGCCGTGTCCTGAACGATTCCGGATTTGGGAGGTTGTACTGTATTACATTAGATTAAGTGACTTTTCAAAGAAAAGCATGCTTCAACTGAAAGTATACTTTTGCATCACCGTCATAAACTGCGTTCTCAAATCCATGATAACGTACCATATATAAGCACGGCAAAGTAAAATCTTATTTGAACTTAGGGTGAATGCCTGATTATTAGTGAAATTTAGAGCCGCGCATCTCCATATATCAAAGAAAGGGCTTGTTTCAGGCCGTTGAGAACCATACTTCGTGGCATTAAAAACAGCGATATAAAAAAAAGTCTTGGTCATTAGCAAACTATTATCATCTCATTATGACGTTTTTTGGTGTCATTTGCATATTAACTGGGCGTGCTCAAGCAATTAACGGAATTTGCAGTGTTTGCTTAAACGTTTGGCTTCACATTTAGCGAGAAGGTTACAATCTTGAAGGTTACAATCAAGCAAATATATGAATAATACATATTCATTATATGACAATAGGTAAATAAAAGAAAGGTGAAGAAATATTTCACTTTAAAACTGTTTTGTTTGTTGCAAATCTTCCTTTTATCTTTGGAAGTCACATTAATGTTGGCTGTTGTTACAAAATGCATTGTGTACACACACACACACACACACGTGCGCGGGGTTGGAGTAAAACATCCACAACATAAACTAACTAGAAACCATCGTAAATAACAAAAACAATTAAGGTTTATTAACAAAGAATTGAAAAAAATCGTAGTCAGTCTACGACGGAATCCAAAGCAGGAGTCTTCATGTTCTCCCCAAACATCAGTGTAGAGGGGTCGTGATAATGTTCGTGTTAGCGGTATATATATATATATATCACTTATATTTGAAATTTTTCTTCCATAATTTCTCATTGACTAAACTGTTAAGTACTATAAAACTGCTAAGAAATAATGTCTACGGACGTTTACTAAAACAAGCTACAATGACAAGAATTAAGATGGTAACTACACCATTGTCCAAAACAAACAGATTTAATAAAAATCGAAAGACTTATCAGTAAAAACATGAATACTGGAAGACCTTTTCACATTGTATTGGGGAATACAAATTTCGTATCCATTTGATGTGAAATGAAAAAAACCGTCAGTTTAACAAACAGACTTCAAACTACTGTCGGAAAAATGATATTGATGAGTTTCGAGTGGCGATTGTGGCTAGGTGTTTCACAATTCGATAATATGAGTGCTTTTGATTAGGGGTCTTCAACCTTTCACGTTCGCGGGCCACGTTTATAAATTCTCAAAGTTCCGCGGGCCACACATCTGTGAAATAAGTAGTATAAGCAGAGGAAAAAATGTATTATTTTCAAACGAGCTTCAGCCTTTGAGATGATTGCTTGGCATTTTACAGCATGATGATGAAGGATTAATTCCTTCAAAACACGTCACTGAAGTTTTGTGTGTATGGTGTGTTTTAAAAAGTATTTTGTACCTTTATAACCATTATTAAATGAAAAATGTTTTTATATGTTATTTTCTACAAACAACAAAAAATGGGAGTTGAATCAATGTATTTTGTACTTTATATTGCATGAAAGAGAAAGAATGCAAGAAACGCCGCACGTGAGGTTCTGAGAAGAAAGAGCCTTGGCATGCTGCTTTTTGTGTTTATTTCGTCTTAATATTCTGAATACAATTACCAGTTATTATTTTGATAAGCTTAGTGGAGTGGGCTATTTTTCCCCGCGCATTCTTGATCTTTTTGTGTGAGAGAATTTGCCGTTCTAAGGTATTTTTTAAAATTTAAATCAAACTTTCGTTTTGCATAATCGAAATGTTTCGTCAGGCCACTAAAATACCGTTGGCGGGCCACGGGTTGAAGACCTCCTACTTTAGATGATGGATTGAGTTTGAGGGCTATGAGAAGACTTGCGGCTGGCCAGCCTCAAGCAAAGTTAGTAAAGCAAAGTTAGTAACCGTAGCTGGCTAACTACGGTTTCCAGAAAAGTGGCATCCATTCTGTGTAGGAGCAATGCCAAGACACTAGTAACATCGCCAGATCATGCCAAGAGTAATGACACTGTTACTTGGCACAGTAGGCATGTGGTAGCCAAACAGCACTCTAGTGATCTCGCCGCTGCCTGTGTAACAATGATATTGAGACAAACAGTATAAAAACGTATTGCAGAGAAGGGGCTTATCGGCGTCACTACAGCTATAGCATTGAATGCTTACGAAGAGGGTAATATTTGTGACCAGTTGGGTTTGTATACGTTAATCTTATACAACATGGATGCTCTAAGGAAGGCCACTAGAGGACAACAGTCCTCTCTAATAATCGGCTTAAGAGATGATACCCGATCCTGTAAGCGGGTAATATTGTCTAAAATACTTCCCAAACTTAAATATTGTCACTCACGGAAAAGAAGCTAAGAGAACGTCTTTAAGTCTAGAAACACTTATTAACATGCATACGACGAAACAAATATCACCATTATTCTCTAGGTGTGACAAAACACATTTTAATAAATTTTTTATTGTGATACTGAGAGCATTCGCTCGTGTACACCGAGGGACTAGTTGGCAACTTAATTATGGTAATTGTCAGTGAGTAGTCCAATGATGCTCCTTATGACGGTTCAGCAGAGAAACATCCGTGCCTTGCCCAAGATTTATGCTATGCGGTGGCAGATCGCGTCGCTATACTACGCGAGCGACATAAATTCATAATTTCAAATACATTTCCCATGTTTCCGGATTCATAGGTTTGTGTTATAATTAGAAATCGTTCGCATCCAGTTCAATGGGGGAACATGGCTCACAGGCCGTTATCTGTCCATCATTAATATAAGAAATCATGCATTCAATCCGGCACCATCTTAATCCCCTATCTCTCTTTGACTTTACTTGGACGGCCGGTTGATAATCTCTGAAACAGGCGATATATTTATTACTTTATTACTTCCCTTAAAACTCTAAAATGTGACACAGGGTGACGTGTGTGGTCGGAAGATGGAGAAAAAAATAATAAAAACAGGTATCATTCTTCTCCTGTGGTAAGTATTTTATGCGGTCCAAAGTTTCGTCTCGACTTACACGACTCTTCCTTTCTGCTCATCTCGCAGATGTCTTGGTTAATGAACTCAAGAAACTGATTAGCACAGGCGTGGTTCTACGCTAATTGCGCCTCACAAGATGAGCATCCTGAAAAGGAAGCTGACTCGACAGGCAAATTTTTAAGTAAATATTTAGGCTTGAGAAGATTCGGATTGCATTTTAGTCAGATGAAGACACGCTTTGTGAATAGAAATGAGTAGATTTTCATAATGATGAGCAAACTAACATAATTATGAGAAAAGCGGAGTGCAATGAACAAGAGAATAGCTGTGACAATAACTATAATAATGTTTTCGATGTGCTGGGAGGCTGTTGAAACTGTCCTAGACACTTAATAGAAATGGTTTATTTAGTTCTTTTCTTTTTAAAATTTGTTTTCAATGTTATTGAATTTTTAAATGTATAAATTTAAAATAAAATTATACTTATCGTTGCTTCAATCAGAGACATGTTATATATAATATTAATTTTTGATTTTTTTGTTTTTGTTTTACTCGTCCTATTTACCTAATAAAGAAGTGTGTTACTATTTTCCTGTTTTCATTCTGGTAACCCATGAATCTAAAGTTCTTATACTATTATTTTATCGGGTGTTATCATTGCCTCTTGCTTAGGTCTTCTTAAAAACTCAATTCTTTTTTATTGGTTTGCTGAAGCGTTAGCGTCATCTTTCGCTTTTAGATGACTTAACAGAATGCGACTAAACAGACATGCAACAACTGAACAGAATGCGACAGAAACTACAGTTTTTAGTCGACGGACGCAAATGCGTATGCCACAGCGCGGGGCTTGAACCCGCAATCTGTGGTACGGAATGTTGGTATTCGTCGGTCATCACCAGACCAGCGAAAAATGATTGATAAATTGTAACCAGAGCATATAATCATCAAACAGCAGCTTTGAAATAAGACGCTAAAATCAATTTTACAATTTTATATAATTTTCCCTCACTTCGTAAATTTTAATTTTCCCCGTCAAACAGTCGCTGAGATACGCTATTAACTAACTACATTTATGAAATTTTTTTTTGAAAATAGATGCTGAAGTTTAAAGAATTTCTGAATGTCACTAAATGATGTCAGACATGATTTGAAAGATAATTTGAGCTTTTTCCCTATATGAGTCTCATTGTCTACAACGTTACAGTTAAATTTTTTCTGTCATGTCTATTTTGACATTATTATTGTTTTATCGTTATTTATTCATGTCATTTCCTTTTTATGTCGTTTAAAATTTGTCTTCAGTCCAGTGATTGGTAAAATAATAAGTAAACCCGAAGAAAACGAAAATATAAAAAATATTGTTCCATAAATATCTTTTCCTTTTTAAAATAAACAAAATTTCTGTGTTGTACGTTTTCAAAACTCTTAATAACTTTTGCCAATGTGAAAGTCCGTGACAAGTTAATCTGTTAAAAAAAACCCATCGGTTTTCCAAGAATTTGATGAAATTTTTTACTTACGCTCTTACATACTATATGAAAGTTTTTATCTTTCATAGAGTAAATAGGAGCGTAAGTAAAATATATGTAGGAAAAATCAAACCTCCTCCTTCCCCATGTATCTTTCCCAGCTTCCCTTTTCTTTTTTTTTATACAAAAATTATGACATAACCTGCAAATATCATTAACAAGAAATATTTCCTTATAGCTATTTATGATATCTATATTACGTCAATCAAAAAATTTTCTGAAGGTTTGCAAATGTATTTTATTTTAATGCATGCATATTGAACTTAAACAATAAAACCTGAAAACATTTTTTTAGTAACTTATATGTAAGTAATAAATAATATACCACATTATAATGAGTTTCATGCATTTTTATTACAGACGAATTATTTTATGTAAAATGAAGATATGAATGGAAACGGACTTTTTAAATAGTTCTCCACAAGGTATGTATATTTCATATCAAAATTCTTATGCCTCTTGTTTTGTCCATTTACTTCCAGTGCATAAAGTTATGAAATAATGTTAGGCATTACTTTGAAAAGATCTGTTTATAAACTGGCCAAATCGAGACGAATGAACAAATTGCAAATTTCATAACAGGTGATTTGTTTGCGTTTTTTAAGAATCATGCATGTTGTGAAATTTTGAGTAATACACTGCTGGCCACTGTAAATGCAACACCCTGAAGGAAACATGCAAATAACATGAAATTTACAACATGCATTAGCGGAGGTGAGATATGCAAATGATTAGAATTTCAGCGCAGACGCACATCACGCGCGCCAGTGGCGCCACTTCAAAGCGCTATTTAAGGCTTAGAGATTTCGACGATTTCAAGTTCGGCAATTGTGTTTTTCTTGTGGTTTCATCACAACGATCATCTTTTGATCAAGTATCCGAGTTCGACAGAGGAAGGATAGTGGCCTACCGAGATTGTGGATTATCTTTCAGGGAAATCGGTAGTCGTGTTGGACGAAACCAAACAACTGTAATGCGGATATGTGATCGTTGGATGCAGGAGGGTACGACGGACCGGCGTGTTCGATCGCATCCACCTCAGCGCACCACTTCACGTGATGACAGGCAAATTGTGCGCATGGCAGTGACGGATCGCTCAGTCACATCACGAACCATAGCACAGCACATGCAGTCTGTAACGCATCATCCAGTGTCTGCGCGTACCATTCGACGCCGTTTACAGCAGAGTGGTCTGTCCGCAAGACGTCCATTGCTTTGTCTACCCTTGACGCAGAACCACAGACGTCTCCGCCGCCAATGGTGCCATGACAGAAGGATGTGGACGGCAGAATGGAATGAAATTGTCTTTACTGACGAGTCACGCTTCTGTCTGCAACATCACGATGGTCGCATTCGAGTCTGGAGACACCGTGAAGAGAGGATGCTGAACAGCTGCGTTATGCACCGCCACACTGGTCCTGCACCGCCATACTGGTCCTGCACCGGGTATTATGGTATGGGGCGGTATTGGATATCACTCTCGCACACCTCTAGTACGCATTGCCGGTACTTTAAACAGCCAGCGCTACATCTCCGAGGTGTTGGAGCCAGTTGTCCTTCCTTACCTTCAGGGCTTGCCCACAGCC